>CAWUFW010004433.1:587500-597500 GCA_963921515.1 Calotriton arnoldi | reverse complement strand
ATATTAACTGACTGCATCTCAACATAGTCCATCTGGAGTACCTCAAAAGGGAGAGAAGGTGGCGCAAAATTACCAGAAGGTGTAGGGGTACCCTTCCCAGGATTATGCTTCATGCAAATCATACAATGTTTCACAAGATGAGCAGCAACCTTTGGAATGTTGCCATTTTGAACACAGGATCCAATAGCCTACAGATTCCCTTTGCGCTAATATGAGCCGGACCATGTGCCATTGTAACTACAGGGAAAACATGTGCATCAGGTAACATCCATCTCTGCTTCTCACTTTTATCAGTCCAGCCCCCTTCTTAATCTAGACACCCTGTACTCTCCTGCCACACCGCCAACTCCTCAACTGTTGCCTCAGACTGTATTTCCCTGACACTTTCTAATGAATTTTCAAACATGGTAACATCTGGTACCCATCTAGCAGGTCCTGCCACAAACATTTTCGTCATTTTTGATCTGGCTGTCTCTTTTGCTGTCTGATCTGCGAAGGCATTTCCTTTCCCTACATCGTCGGTGATTGCTTTATGGGCACTACTCTTCACTATTGCCAATCGTTTGGGAAGTGTCAAAGCTGTCAAAAGTCTTTCTATCAGCGGACCATTCTGAATCTTGGTTCCATGTGAAGTCAAGAATCCTCTCTCTGCCCAGAGGCGTCCAAAATTATGGGCCACCCCTAAGGCATACTGGCTGTCAGTGTAGATATTGACAGTCAGTCCTTCACTTAATTCACATGCTCGCACAAGAGCTAGCATCTCCGCAGCTTGAGCAGATTGGTAAGGAATACGTAATGTCTTGACTACAGTGCGCAGCATAGTAATAGCGTACGCCTCTGTAGTAGTGCCATCTGACAATTTAAAACAAGAACCATCGACATAAAGTTCCCCTTGTGGGTCAGATAAGGGAACATCAGTCAAGTCTACCCATCCCTTTGTTTCCTCCTCCATACGAAATAAACAATCATGGACATCTAGGTCCTTTTCTTCCGAAGGGATGGGTAGTAACGTGGCTGGGTTAAGAATGGCACATCTTTTGTTAGTAATATGGGGTGCAAATAAAGTCAATTCATAACCAGTCAGACGAGCACTGGAAAGATGCTGCGTCTTTGTTTTGTTCAAAAGTACATCCACAGCATGAGGTACCATTACTGTGAGATCATGATTAAGAACGAGCCCTGCCGACTGTCGAATAGAGACCGCCGCAGCAGCGGCAGCTCTTAAACAACTCGGGAGGGCTCTGGCGACTGGGTCAAGCATAGCAGAAAAATAAGCACACAGCCTCTGCTTACCTCCAAAGGTTTCTGTTAACACCGAAAGCGCACACCCAGTATTTCATGTACATACAACACAAAAGGCTTCTTATAATCAGGCGTACCAAGCACAGGTGCAGAGCAAAGCACAACTTTTAACTGCTCAAAAGCATGCTGGCATTCATGCGGCCAGGGTAAGGGTTCATGCACATCTTTAGTTGTTAGGCGAAGCAAGGGCTGTATTAATAAAGAATAAGCAGGAATCCAGTGTCGACAATACGAGGTGATGCCTATAAAAGCACGCACATCCCTCTGAGTCACAGGGATAGGCATCTTAGCAATGGCATCAACTCATTCAGGTGTTAGCCTCCGACCCTCCTTCGACAGCAGGTGACCTAAATAGGTGACCTGCTGTTGACACAATTGGAATTTAGAAAGGGACACTTTATTTGCCTTTATTTGCCAAATGCTTCAATAACTTAACCATAGCCTCCCGACAACTCTCTCCGGTATCAGAGACTATCAAAATGTAGTCCACGTACTGCAATAATACATTACCTGCGGGAAGAGAGAGAGAGTCCAATTGACTTTTCAAAGCCTGACTGTAAATACTGGGACTTTCAGTGTACCCGTGAGGAGCTCGACAGAATTGCAAACTCCTACCAGCCATGGCGAAGCCAAAAGGATACCTACTGCCTGGATGAATAGGGATACTAAACAAGCATTTTTCAAATCAATCACAGAAAAGAACTTGGCTGTGGAAGGAATCATTGTTAAGAGAACAGTAATATCTGGGACCACCGGGAACTGAGGAACTACAATCTTATTAATTTCCCAGAGATCAATCACAAAACGATAAACATCAGGATGTGCATCAGGGGAATCCAAGGGTGCCTTCTTAAGAATAGGAATAATGGGGCTATTGCATACATTCGCTACTGTCTCCTCAACCACCCCTAATTTAATCAGGTCCTGTATAATCTGCATCAAAGCCTGTTCCCAAGCTTGTGATTTTTTATACTGAGGAATACGAGGGAGCACAGCATTCTCCTTGACCTTTATGGAAACCGGTAGTACCTGTAACAACCCCACATCCGTATCCCCTGTGGCCCACAATGAGGACGGCACATCTTTGAATTCAACAGGAAGCGGCGCATCCTTTGCCAAACACTGCTTTGTGCTAACCACATTAGGTCCAAGAGACATGTGAACACCATCCTGGGAACAATAAATGGTAGCATATAACTTTTTCAACAAATCCAATCCAAACAAATTTTCCCCACAATTCGCCGTAAACAAAAATTGAGAATTCACAGTAAAAGGACCAACAGTCAAAGCAAGAGGTTTGGAAATGGGGCTCACAACCGGTACGCCTGAAAAACCTACTGAAACATTATTACGGCCAGACAGGGCTGCCCCGGGGACCAGCGAATGAGAAACAGAGCTGTTCATTGCACCTGTATCCACCAAAAATGTATGTGCCGAACCATACAAATCTGCTGTAACATACGGACCACGCTGAGCCACAGAAATTTGGACTGGTCCCTTTCCCTGTCCCTGGCTGTCCTAACCATAGGACATCCCTCAGCGTCACCCATATCATAGTCATCATGATAGTACTGCCTTCCCCGGGGGTCATCAAAATAGTTCTGATCAGAACGACCACCCCGATGATGCAACTGCTTGAGCCTCATCCCGACCAACCTCATAACAGCCTCTTCCACTCGAACCCCGCCCTCTAGGTACTGCAATTTTCTGTAACAAATCTGGACACTCGCTCCGCCAATGTCCCTCCTTTTTACAATACGCACACTGATTCGGCCCTAGGGGTGCACCACCTCTACCAGCACCCAGTGAACTTTGAGCTGGACCAGCGCCCCTTCCCCTCCCAGACCCCCTGGCAACCTGCTGTAGCAACACCCTTGTCTTCAAATCTAGGGTGGTGGAGTGAGCTAAAGAATGATGATGGATTAAACCCAGATCAGTTGACTGGGGGTGAGTGTTTGATTTGCTCTAACGCTCCGTCCATCATCCCCTTTGGTATCGCTTTGTTCGCCCTTAGTTGGCAGGGTATGCCCAGACGTGGATCCCTTGCTCACTTTGCCACTGGATTCAAGATAGCCTGGCTGATGAGGGTTTTGAACCCGAAACCGGTCCTAGGATGCTTGTTTCTGGTCCAGGGAAGACACGGCTTGGCAGTTCGGGCTGGACTGTTCCCATGAGGCACAGGGTCAGACTGATTTGCATATGGCCATGTCTGAACTGGGGTGGTGGAGTGAGCTAAAGAATGATGATGTATTAAACCCAGATCAGTTGACTGGGGGTGAGTGTTTGATTTGCTCTAACGCTCCATCCATCATCCCCTTTGGTATCGCTTTGTTCGCCCTTAGTTGGCAGGGTATGCCCAGACGTGGGTCCCTTGCTCACTTTGCCACTGGATTCAAGATAGCCTGGCTGATGAGGGTTTTGAACCTGAAACCGGTCCTAGGATGCTTGTTTCTGGTCCAGGGAAGACATGGCTTGGCAGTTCGGGCTGGACTGTTCCCATGAGGCACAGGGTCAGACTGATTTGCATATGTCCAAGTCTGAACTGGGGTGGTGGAGTGAGCTAAAGAATGATGATGGATTAAACCCAGATCAGTTGACTGGGGGTGAGTGTTTGATTTGCTCTAACGCTCCGTCCATCATCCCCTTTGGTATCGCTTTGTTCGCCCTTAGTTGGCAGGGTATGCCCAGACGTGGGTCCCTTGCTCACTTTGCCACTGGATTCAAGATAGCCTGGCTGATGAGGGTTTTGAACCTGAAACCGGTCCTAGGATGCTTGTTTCTGGTCCAGGGAAGACATGGCTTGGCAGTTCGGGCTGGACTGTTCCCATGAGGCACAGGGTCAGACTGATTTGCATATGGCCATGTCTGAACTGGGGTGGTGGAGTGAGCTAAAGAATGATGATGGATTAAACCCAGATCAGTTGACTGGGGGTGAGTGTTTGATTTGCTCTAACGCTCCGTCCATCATCCCCTTTGGTATCGCTTTGTTCGCCCTTAGTTGGTAGGGTATGCCCAGACGTGGGTCCCTTGCTCACTTTGCCACTGGATTCAAGATAGCCTGGCTGATGAGGGTTTTGAACCCGAAACCGGTCCTAGGATGCTTGTTTCTGGTCCAGGGAAGACATGGCTTGGCAGTTCGGGCTGGACTGTTCCCATGAGGCACAGGGTCAGACTGATTTGCATATGGCCATGTCTGAACTGGGGTGGTGGAGTGAGCTAAAGAATGATGATGGATTAAACCCAGATCAGTTGACTGGGGGTGAGTGTTTGATTTGCTCTAACGCTCCGTCCATCATCCCCTTTGGTACCACAATGAGGACGGCACATCTTTGAATTCAACAGGAAGCGGCACATCCTTTGCCAAACACTGCTTTGTGCTAACCACATTAGGTCCAAGAGACATGTGAACACCATCCTGGGAACAATAAATGGTAGCATATAACTTTTTCAACATATCCAATCCAAACAAATTTTCCCCACAATTCGCCGTAAACAAAAATTGAGAATTCACAGTAAAAGGACCAACAGTCAAAGCAAGAGGTTTGGAAATGGGGCTCACAACCGGTACGCCTGAAAAACCTACTGAAACATTATTAGGGCCAGACAGGGCTGCCCCGGTGACCAGCGAATGAGAAACAGAGCTGTTCATTGCACCTGTATCCACCAAAAATGTATGTGCCGAACCATACAAATCTGCTGTAACATACGGACCATGCTGATCCACAGAAATTTGGACTGGTCCCTTTCCCTGTCCCTGGCTGTCCTAACCATAGGACATCCCTGCAGCGTCACCCATATCATAGTCATCATGATAGTACTGCCTTCCCCGGGGGTCATCAAAATAGTTCTGATCAGAACGACCACCACGATGATGCATCTGCTTGAGCCTCATCCCGACCAACCTCATAACAGCCTCTTCCACTCGAACCCCGCCCTCTAGGTACTGCAATTTTCTGTAACAAATCTGGACACTCGCTCCTCCAATGTCCCTCCTTTTTACAATACGCACACTGATTCGGCCCTAGGGGTGCACCACCTCTACCAGCACCCCGTGACCTGTGAGCCGGACCAGCGCCCCTTCCCCTCCCAGACCCCTTGGCAACCTGCTGTAGCAACACCCTTGTCTTCAAATCCTTACTCTTCTTCTCTACCTTGTCTTTTTCTTCGTTTTCTCGATGCTCATAGTACTGTGCCATACTCAATATCACCGAAGGGGAAGAGGTAGTCCAAGTGCTCTCTGAAGCCTGTAACCAAGCTGCAATTTCTGGGAGCAAATTTGTGACAAACCTATTAACAAACAAACGAACACCACCTTCAACTGACAAATCCTGTCCACTAAAATCCAAGAACACCCCTTCAAACCGAGTAAAAAAATCAGACACACTTTCCTCTTTCTTTTGACGACACGCCATCAGCTTGTCCCAATCTACTCGTCTAGGTGGGATAAGAGAATGCATATAAGTGATAATACTACCTGGTAAAGCCAAAATCTCAGCCCTAGGTTTTTCACCAGGCTTTCGCTCCTTATCCCACGCCTTAATCTCATCCCAATAGCCAGCCAACTCCACCCCGTGATCCTGAGTATGCACCTGCCTCCATATATCCACCGGCATCAATAGCCCGAAAAACAACTCAATATCTGCTAATGTCATAACTGACGAGAAGGTGGCCTCCGTTAACTCTTTATATTACGTCGTATGGTTTTTCCTAGGATCTGGTAACTGACTCTTAAGAGCTAACACCTCACTTCTTTTCCACGGGGTATAAACCCACTGCTCCTGAAAATGAGCCGCCACCCGCTGTTGAACCACTTCTCCCCTCTGATTACGCTGCTCTGGGATCTCAGGATGAAAAATAGGATGCACCTCCCTCATCGGAAATTAGGACACACTAGTTGGGGTACGGTGATATAATCGCTCTCGATAACCGAGTAGCGTCCCAACATTACTAAGAACGTCTGTAGGGGCCATACCAGCTGAGTATTCACGATCTCGAATATCATAAATAATTTGAGGAGCTATGCCTCCAATACACTGTTCCCACAAACTAGTCTTTGTAGCCGACATATGCTGAAGGGCATGCTGTTGTACAAATGGATCAAAATCTTTCATCACACTCCATATATCCTCCACACTATAAATCAGAGCCCGAGCCCATTGTGCTGCCTGGGTTGCAACCATCCTTTTCTCCTCTTCACCTACATCAGATCGAATCAGTGCCCGCTCCATTCGCTCTCGCGCTGCTGCCCAATTCCCTTCATCTGATCCTCACGTCAGTGTCCCAACACTAGACAACACTACAGATGAAACATCTGGAGAAGACATAAGAGATACAGACGCAGGCGACAGTGTCAATAATGACTGTGTGGTAGGTGTAAGAGAAGGAGGAGAAACATGAACAGAAACAACAGACACTGTAGGGGTGCCCGCAGTCACCACACTCGCAGGTTGCAAAACCGGAGAGGTGACAGATAGGGCTGGAGCCGAAGCCGTTGAGTATGCAGAAAAACCAGAGGAAGGCGAAAGAACAAAGGAGGACTGAGACGACGGAACAGCAGGATATATTCTCTGCGGGGCATAGGAGGGTGGGGGGCGAGTTTCCAGCAGATCCTCCACAAAAGGATCCTCATCCTCTCGAACAACATAAGACTTATTACATTGTAATAGAAACTTCCTATCTGCACACTCAATACCCTTTTCTGTCTGTTCTTTATCATAAGCTACCACTTTCTGAACCACTGTTTGCATCGCCTTCTTCCTAGACTCCTTCTCGGCTCGTATACACCTCTGCTTAGCTTCCTTCTGCCATACCTGCAAAGTGTCAAACATCGACTGCCTACTTCTTCTAGCGAATAATTTGTCCTTCAAATAATTCAATTTTTGTTCATCAAAAGTACCATCCAGTGGCCACTGAAGATCAGCATTGTCCCCCGTATATTTGTGCCATAATGTACGAAACATAATAGGGCCAATACCGTGCTTCACACACATCTCAAAACTTGGAGTGCCTTCTGGAGGCGCAGGCTGCCTTTCCTCCAGTCGATGCTCAGCAGAGCAACAGCGACACCCCGAGCACCACATTTTACTCCAACAAGACATCTTAGCATCAGACACATTCAGTATCCACTCAATCAACACACACACACGCAATAAAAACACACAAACAAAGAGCTCTTAAAAGCAGTCCGTAAACTGCACCAAGACAAGTCAGTCCTCAGACTGCACCATAACAAGATAGGCTCTAGCCCCAGGCCTTTTAAAAAATAAACCAAATTCAACTAGTGGCCTGGCGGAACGTTCACAAACGCTCTGTATCACAAGGGTCCACAGACCCACCAAGTTAATCAAGATGGCACCGCTCTTACCAGAGATCACAATGAACTCACCTGGTGCACACCGGTCAAACAATATTATTCTCCACTGCCAACTCTTCAGACCAAAACGGTCAGATCCAAGGGTTTCACCTTTTCAGGATCCCAGCCAAGATGACCACTAGACGAGGAGCCGCCCGATCAGACAGGCGGGGCAGCCGTGAGAACCAAGCTCTATCATATGGGGATCCCCGATCCGCCCATCCGACCAGACACAACCCCGACCCCACAACCCGACTACGGGCGGGATGGGCCACCTGGTGGAGTCCCTGTTCTGGCTCCAACTGAAGGAAGTGAGTGACCCGATTAGGGCCACCTGGGTCACTCTCGACCTCCTCTAGCCTTCCATTCAATGAAGAGTCGATGACGCAGTAGAGAACACAAGCAGACTAGTTTATTCACAAAGTACACTGCAGTGGAGTCCAGTCTGACCAGCCTCCTATGATGACTGACGAGGGACTGACTCTAACAATCATACAGTTACATTATGTAGGTTGCAGAGCCCACAAAGACCCACCTACTATGGAAAAATACTTGTAGCTGTCGTGATACAATGGGGGTACAGAGCAGAAGTTTTGATTCCGCAGCCTGGCACATGCTATCTACTGTCCAAGGTCTTCTGGCTTATCCTCCCTACTAGACAGGTGGGAGAAGGCCTCCATGTAATAGAAAAGGCATGCGTTAATGAGCAAGATTCAACATTGAAGAAACAAAACTTAGCAAGGGCCATTTCTCGTAAATGATCAAGTAACAGTTTCGATTATAATACAAAATGGCGTCTTTGACAACTAAAATGGCGGCACAGATGTCACCATAACTAACATAACGTCTGCATTTTCTGATTACGTATGCACACAGAGAAAATATATAATGAATTAGCTACATAAATGCTAACATAGTATTGAATAAAATGCGAGTAATATGGTACTAATGCATTTCAATTCTAACACCGCGTAGGGGTGGGCAGAGAACTTCTGAACCCTAGGCCAGGCCGGGGACAGCCTCCGTCCCCAGTGCCCGTACCCTCGGCTAGCTTGCAGGACGGGGGGCTCCCGCAACCCAGGGCCCGCCGGATGGAGCTCAATCCCCAGGCCCGGTCCCAGCTTCTGAACCCTAGCCAGGCTGGGCAGAGCCTCCCCAGGCCCCGATGGGACCTCCGTCCCCAGTGCCTGGACCCTCGGCTGGCTTGCAGGACGTGGGGCTCCCACACCCCGGGGCCGGCCGGATGGAGCTCAAGCCCGGGCCCGGTCCCAGCTTCCAAACCCTAGCCAGGCCAGGGATAGCCTACCCGGGTCCCCCAGCCCCCCCGGCCCCCCTGTCCCTAGCTCCCAGACCCTCGGCTGGCTTGCAGGACGGGGGGCTGCCGCACCCCAGGGCCTACCAGACAGAGCTCAAGCCCCAGGCCCGGTCTCAGCTTCCAAACCCTAGCCAGGCTGGGGAGAGCCTCCCTGGGCCCCGATGGACCCCCCGTCCCCAGTGCCCGGACCCTCGGCTGGCTTGCAGGATGGGGGCTCCCGCACCCCAGGGCCTGCCAGACGGAGCTCAAGCCCCGGGCCCGGGCTCGGTCCCTGCTTCCGAACCCAGCCAGGCTGTGGAGAGCCTCCCCGGGCCCCGATGGACCCAGGTCCCCAGCACCCGGACCCTCGGCTGGCTTGCAGGACCGGGGGGGCTCCCGCACCCCAGGGCCTGCCAGATGGAGCTCAAGCCATGGGCCCGGTCCCTGCTTCCAAACTTAGCCAGGCAGGGGAGAGCCTCCCCGGGCCCCGATGGACCCCCGTCCCCAGCACCCGGACCCTCGCTGGCTTGCAGGATGGGGGACTTCCGCACCCTGGGACCTGCTGGACGGAGCTCAAGCCCTGGGCCCAGTCCCAGCTTCTGAACCCTAGCCAGGCTGGGGAGAGCCTCCCCAGGCCCCGATGGACCCCCGTCCCCAGCGCCCAGACCCTCGGCTGGCTTGCAGGGCGGGGGCTCCCCCACCCCGGGGCCCGACAGACGGAGCTCAAGCCCCGGGCCTGGCCCCAGCTTCTGAACCCTAGCCAGGCCGGGGAGAGCATCCCCAGGCCCCCCGTCCCCAGTGCCCAGACCCTCGACTGGCATGCAGGACGGGGTGCTGCCACACCCCAGGGCCTGCTGGGCAGAGCTCAAGCCCCAGGCCCGGTGCCTGCTACCGAACCCAGCCAGGCCGGGGAGAGCTTCCCATGGGCCCCAGTGGACCCCCCTGGGCAGCGCAGGACATCCGTAAGTCACTGCCTTCCCAGACCGGGCCCAGGTGTCCCCTGCTCAGGGCTTCTCCAAGCTCTCCAGGGGCTCCTGCACCGACTTGGCCCC